>BPLR01012518.1:0-21439 GCA_021605095.1 Caerostris extrusa
GAATTAGTTACATTTTGAAAGAAGTTGAGATTTCTATTCCACACTTGAAAGTTCGAGCAATACTTAGCAGACATCCGATTTCTAAATTGAAGCGTCTGTAGTGTTGTAATTACCATCGAGGTGGATCCTAAGATGGTATTCATTGACACGAATTCATTTGAACTTATATTCCCAGAAACAATTTCCTACTATTCCAAATCTTTTGCTTAAGCCTTTATACTAGTAATTAGCCTAGTGATCTCAAAAGAACTAGCAATAAGTTAAATCTTTGCTTTTGTCCTTCTAAACATCTTACCACTAAATTATTAGTTGATTTACGTTTTATTCCATTAAGATTAAGTTATCATTTAATTAATTAATTTTGAAGAATATCTTTTAAAAATAATCTTTTTTCAGGCAGACTTATATTTTTAATTAATTATTATTATTTAATTATATTTTGAAGGCTTTATCAACAATTAAAATAAAATAATAAAAACAATTACATAGCCAACATAATAGCTGACTATAATATTTTTAGAAAAATGCTTTTTTGATTTTATTTTTATTTTTAATTATCTTTTACAGGCTGTATCAACAATTAAAGATAAAACGACTAAAAACATTTATTTTGCCAACATAATAGTTTAATTCAGATCTAAACTCATCAATTGCCAAAAAGTGGGAAAAATGCTTATTGATTTTATTATTATTATTATCTTTTAGAGGCTGTAACCACAATTAAGATAAATGGCAAATACATTTATAAAGACAACATAATAGTTTAATTCGGTTGTACTATACCCATCAATTGCCAAAAGTGAAGAAAATTCTTTATTGATTTTAATTCTGTTTAAATAAAATACTATTTTTAACTTGTGGCATTGTTCAATATCAGTTGAGTTAAAAAAAAACACGCACTGACATGTCTTATCAGAGCCCAAAATGAGGGCATGTCGAAAGAGGAACTGCGGCAAATTATAGGATGGGATTGACTGACACGAATTCGTTTGAGGGCACATTCCTGACATGTGAGTATTTACCTATCACTCCGAATCCTAGCTTATGAAGCCTTTCTGCTAGTGATTGGTTTTTATCGATCAGTCTCGAGCACCTTGCCGGGGCTTAAATAAGAGACTCGGAGAGATTCGGTTCGTAAAAAGGAACCTGGGTTTACAAACAGCCGTAGGGAACTGGAATATGTCTTATCAAGAATAAGGAAAAAATAAATACCGTGTATTGAGGTTTGGTGGGTGTCTTACTGCAGGCTTTGGGTTGTATTCTTTACTTTGCAAGGGTTGTTGTGCATAAATATAACATTTGAATTGGAAATATTTGAATCCCACTATTTGACACAGGACAAAAAACAAGTTGTTGGGAAAAAGAACAGATTCAGTCGGATAAAATGAAAGTGCATGCTAAAAGGACGTAATTATTATTTTAATCACATTGCATTTATTTTTTATTAACAAATTTCATTTACTAATTTTTATGTGATAGCAATTTTTGTGATTTAAAATTTGTTTTAAATTTTTCAAAAGGACCTATTAGATTAAAATATATGTTTTTAAATGATTATTATTTAAAATTTGTAAAGTTTTTAAGTTTTTCAAAATTTATAAAATTTGCTTCAAATTGATTAATACAATTATGAAATATTATGATTTATGAATAGAAAGTGGGGTAAAATTTTTTTTTGAATATTTATTTATAATTCATAAATCTTCTTAGGAACAAGAAAAGGATACTATGCACAGTCAAAGAAAAATTAAATTTTTAATCACTCTATTTTTAGTTAAACAAAATATGCACAATTCTTGCATATCATAAAAATTAATAAAACATACGTTGTGTTAGTATAAAAATAATTTTTAATAGTATTTATCAATAGGAAGCAATACCCAGCACAAGCTGCACAGATTCTTTGAGATTATGAAGAAGGGTCTGATAAATCTCATCAATTTGTGTACTGTAAATATCGAAAACTTTAGATAACTCAGATTGTATAGTCAGGTCCATATTCTTCTGCTAATTGTTTCTTATAATAATAAATAGCCATCAATTCTTTTACCTAGATTGTTCCATACATGTTCGAATGACTGTTTTCGGAATATACTGGAATATATATACTGAATTGTAATATATACTTTCATCACTTGCCGATCACGTATCATGGAGTTATTATTAAAGGAGTGTAATTTATCTCTTATTGCTACAGAAACATATGAGGTCCTATGACAATCGAAGATCATAAAGGACTACATTTGGACTGAAAACTCTTCCTACATCTCAGAGCCGTAAGTGATCAATTCCTGATGATGCACAAATTGGTATGCCTTCAGCAAATCGTACCCTACCAGCACAAATGTTGGTTTTATTATAAGCCATCTATTGGTAGTGAAGTGCATTAAGCTATCTATTGTCAGTGAAATGTATTAGGCCATCTATTGTCAGTGAAGTGTATTAAACCATCTATTGTCAGTGAAGTGTGTGAAGTGAAGATATATTGTATTGCTGTTTAACACTGACTGTATTGCCCGTCCATTTAAATTTTGAGGATTCGTCTCTTCCCCAAAAAGAAATATCCTTGCACCCACTTTCTGAAGCATCAAAATGGTCCCTATTGACGAAACAAAAAAAAAAAACAATTATCAACCAATCCATTAGATAATAGTATTCAGGGTTATGAAACATTCAATATCAATTATTTTTAATTCTTATTACCGAAAAAATGTTGCATGTCATGTTTCATTATTTCCTTCTACGTTTTAAACAAAATTTGAGTATTCAAGTTTGTGAGAGTAGTTTTACTTTTTAACCCCTCTTATTTTATGTTTGTTGAAATAGCAGTCTATTGTACGATTGCTTCATGCCAAACTCGTACTTTATTTAATTTTGGTTTTGAATAGCATAGAATAGATTTTGATTTTAATTTTTACATTCACAATATGTTAGAAAATTTACATTATGTTTGAAAAATTTTCGAAAATGATTATGTCTCAAAATTTCCACTATTACTTATTGCGAAAAATAATCTTCACCATGAATAAAAAGTAATATTTTGCGAAATATTGAGCATATTTTGTTCTTACCAAAGAACTTTTTTTAAAGGTATTTTATATATTCACAGATTGGAATGTTTATTTTTATTGTACTGTAAGAAACCTAATTTAATCTTTATAACTATCAATAAATAGCTATATAGATACTAATAACAATAATGGATAGCTAATTTTTGACCCATTATTTGTTTTACTACTGCCGTCATCAAGTTGCGGATTTATTTTCAAATTTCTTTAGGAATGGCCATCTGAGTTTTTTATTGATGATTTTACTAGTTGGCTTCAGTTATTGTATTCACTAATACCTTTTGCATTTTATTGTATACATCCTTACTGAATTGGACCATTAAAGATATTTTTATTAGATTGAAACTATTTTATTAGCTTAGGTTAAAGCTATTTTATTAGCTGCCCTTGAATGCATGATAAAACAAACTAAAGTAAATTCTGACCAGTTTTCTTTAAATATTTCCTGAAATATATAAAGTTTACGTTTAAAAAATGCTCTTTTGTAATTCTTCGCACCATAACAGAAAATAAAAAAGATTGGTGAACTTTTCTGTATATTATTATTGTTATTTAAATAAAAGATTTAAATATATTCGTTTTTTTTTCTGGTTCTGACTGACTCAATTTTCGAAAGAGCAATCCCACTCATAGATCTGCATCCCCACTGGATATATTCTCTGAGGGAATTCGATAAATTGTGTACTGTTTCTCGAAATGAATGAAATTTATCACTCTTAATATAGTTCATTCATGTTGAGAATCATTAAATGAAATATGCTGATGTGATTGATTTCGCTGATTTTGATTGATATATGCTGATTTAATTGATTCATTTACATCAGAGACAGTGCCTCTGAAATGAAGTAAGATAATATTACTCTCCTAAACATTTTAAGGATAATTAAAATGTTTTGGAGAAATCACTTGCGCATGACAAAACCAGAACAATTATTATCATTATATGAGTCTAAGATGAAGCACCTCATAAATAATGTTGCAATCAACAGTAAGTTTTATTGTTTCTTAAAGGAATGACTGCAAAGTGCAAAGATCAATGAATAAGTTTAAAACATTTTTCACTCTGCTCATTTTATCATTGGTCTATGTTTTATAACATAAAGCAGAATTAAATCTTTATTCCATCACTAAATAGCTGTGCAGAAGAAACTGCATTTATTTAAGGAATTTCTTTAATTCTAACAGGTGTATCATTTGATTACCAAAAGTCATTTCGTTTAATTTCTTCAATATTTATTAATAAAACTGAAATATATTCAAAGAATGTGCATTGATTCAGAAACAGCATTCAAGCATGTTTCTTATCAATACAATTATAAGAGGCATATTTCTAAGATAATTTGCTATGGTATTCCTGCTAATTTGAATATAATGAGTTCAATCGGGGAAAAGAAAGCAAATTCATAGCCAATTCCAAGGGACATTTGTGAACAGTACTTGTTAAAGAAAGATTAGGTACATTCATTTTCTTCTTTTACTTTAAATTAACAGATGTAAGCGAAATAAATAAATATAAATGCAGTAGATCTAAGAATTTTAAACAAAAATTACTTATACAAGTAAAATTATATTGAATACAAATAAAATTACATTTAAAAAATAAATTTATTCCGAATATATCAATTAATAATTTATTACAAAAGAATAAGTACCAATAAATAAATGATCAATATTCTATGAAATAATTGGAACAGTTTTCTATCATAGCAATATAATTTTTCTAATGCAAATTTGATTCATATAGCTTAATATGCTTACTATTACTACTATTTAAAAGCAAAAGTTGCGATTTTAAAATTTACTTGCAGAATTAAACAATTTTTTATCTACTTCAGTTATGAATTTTTGAAACCAAAATTTAAAGTGTAAAGTAAAATTATCGTAACAACAACCTGGCATATTATACAAAGAAAAAGTAGATTTTAAAGAAAAGAAAATCTCGTATTTTTATTTGCCAATGTTTTAAAGTAAAATAACATGACGTGATGAACTTTTATTTATTCACATAAAAGTCATAAAAGAATAATATTTGACATTTTAAAGAAATAAACCTGTATAAAATTGTTTAGCATGTTTTAATCAAATATAAATACAGTAAAAACTATGTTAATAAACAAATTTTCATGTTTAAAATATTAATTAAATATCAAGATAAGATATTCTGAGGAAAATATTTAAAATTATTTACAAAATTTTTAGACCTTACTTATTAACTTTGTTTGAAAAAGAAACAAATTATTTTTTGCTTAATAAAAAAAATGTAGAGAAAGATAATTATTTCATCACAATTAAAATTGTTTGAATCGTATATTTCAAAATTAATAACTCAAAATTAAATAATCTTTAATTCCTGCATAATCATTATTAATCTTTAAGTGTAAATTATACTCCTCAAATTCCTATTTTTTTTTCTATATTTGTTAATTTTTGATGGTTATTTAAATAATATGCTTATTTATTTATAAGAAACACCGATAGTAACTAAGGAAGAAAAGGGCACATTTCTGAATCACTTATTTAGGACTTTAGCTGCATATTAATATGGAGTAATAGTTTTTATTCTAAATATTCTAGTTGCAGAAAGAACGATACAACTCAACTCCGCGGAATACACATGAAAGCTTTCACTTCAGATTGTTCGAATACAATGCACTTGTGAAAGCAGAATTTAATATAAAGGTTCTATTTCAATGTCTTTATCGGTAAAGGATCGATTGAATGCTTCGGAAACTAAACTCGATTGTTCGAAGAATAAAACATTAAAATGTGAACTCGATCTTGCTTTTAAAGTATCGAAGTAACGTGATTGGACTTGTTGGAGTAAGATGTCACTCTTTCTGAAAGAAATTTTTCTGTTCTA
Organism: Caerostris extrusa; assembly: GCA_021605095.1. Taxonomy (NCBI): domain Eukaryota; kingdom Metazoa; phylum Arthropoda; class Arachnida; order Araneae; family Araneidae; genus Caerostris; species Caerostris extrusa. The sequence continues at coordinate 5,929 of BPLR01012518.1, forward strand.
GTGTTAACTGGAAATGTTTTTGTGCAAAAATCAAATGATAAAAATGGTTGATTTAAAAGTACTCTGACAAGTACTACTAAAAATTATGAGTTGAAGTTCAAAATATTAGTATGCCATTTCTACTATCAGTATTAAGTAATAATTCTCATTTATGAATTGTTTAATATACTTCTAAATAAAATTGTTAAATGTACTAAAAACTCCTGTAATGGAAGTAGTAACTCTTATTTTAAATTAATTTTCAATTTAACTAATATTATATGTGAATTTAAAAAAATTAATTTAATAAATTTTTTCCATGAAATTTATATTTAAGTTCTGTTTCATAAATGGAATGAATTAAAAAAGAAAACAATAATCTTTAAGCTAAAAGCTTTACTTTTAATTTCAATCTAATTTAATTTTTATTACAAATTTAAAACATTTGTTTTCATTGATTTTCCCTGGGCCTTGTGCTTATATAAAAGGTACAAATATATTACAATTATTTATATAAATTTAAATATATTTTTATAAAGGTATAATTATATTACACCAGCGGGAGATTTTTCATGCAATGAGAATTTTTGATTCCAAAATAATTTTTAAATATTACATATTATACAATAAAAGGTTGAAAATATTATCAAAGATATATGAATATAAGCATGGTGCTTATATTCATATATTTTTCATAACATTCATGTATTTTCTCCTTATAACATTCATATATTTTTTTTTACCGCAAAGCAAATTATATTATAAACTGCAAACTAAATTCCTTATATTTTAGTTAAGAAATTTCTGTTTATTTTTTTGTTTAATTTAATCTCTTTTATACCAATAGTAATCCCAAGAAATTTCAGGAAAATAATTTAAAAGTATTGAAAGTATTTAAAATTTCCTAAGATTTATTTCAAACTTTTCTGGTATTATATAATAGATTATAATAGTTAAGAACAAAAATACTTCAGTTATTTTTATGTTAAGAACTGAGGTTTATAGGTTTATTATTTATGTGCAGTGAAGCAAATGTTAAAAACGAGTTAAGAAAGCTTATTTCAACAAACTGAAAATTTACTTTATAAGACCGTAGCTTGTTAAAAAGCTACCGGCTGTTTAAAAGAAGATTTTTTTTACTTGTAAGAACTTTTTATCCTATTTAGAAACGAGTCCCTAAAGCCATAATGGCTTATAATTCATAATCATAATTTTTCGTTATTAAAACAAGGACCCGATATAATCAGCAATAGTGTATTATCTGCTGATGATATTTTATTTTATTAGTTTTAATTACTCTCTCTGGGCCTTGTGTTGTATAAAAGGTGTAAAATATTATAATTATTTGTACAAGTTTGTAAATATTATTTTTTATAAAATGTGTAATTACCTTACACTAGAGTGACATTCTTCAGCAATGAGAATTTTTAATGTCAAAATAATACCGCATATAAAATATAGATATACGCATATAAGCATGGTGATAAAAAAAAAATTATTTACAATATATATCCCATGAAAATACAATGAATGTAAAAGTAAAATGAATGAAGGGATTCTATAAAATATAATAATAAATAAAATCGATCAATAAATAAATTACTAAAACAATTCGCCAATCTCAAATTGTAAATTACACTCATGTCCATAAATTAAGGATAATGCAGTTCAGGCAAAGAAAGAGACAGAAGCAAAACAAATTTGACTTATTTGTAAAGTCTATTTATTAAACAAAAGATAAAGAGCAAAAAAGATGCTATATGTTTGACATAATTAATAAAAATTGCGATTTTTTACTCCTGGAGCAAATTTAAAAAAAAGAACCTATTTACAAAAAACAGTATAACATGGTTAGTATCATGGTTAATATGGAGTATATCTCCTGGACGATGCAATACAGGCTTACAACGCCTAGGCATGCTGAGTATCAAATTATCAATTTGATCTTGGGGAATATTACACCGCTCATCAAGCAATGCCCTCCGAAGTTCCGGTTGGCAGGTGGGAGGGGGTTGACGGGCTGCAATTCGTCGTCCAAGCATATCCCACATCTGCTCTATTGGATCAAGTCCGGTGAGTATGCTGGCAAATCCATACGGGTGATATTCTCCATTGAAGGCATTCGTCTACAATGTTTGCACGGTGAGGACGGGCGTTGTCATCCATAAACAGAAATTCAGCAGCCATGGCGCCCCGAAACAAAAGTACATGTTGTTCCAGAATGACATACCGATAGATGTGGCCTGTCATCGTAACACTCTAAACATGCAGGTCAGTTCTGGAACCAAGAATAATTCCTCCCCCCAAACGTGCCATCCTGCACCACCGTAACGGTGTCTTTCAATGGTGTTCTCTTGGTTGTAACGGGTACCTGGCGCTCTCCATATGAAAGTCCGGCGAGAATCGACTGCAAACTAAACCTGGACTCGTCGGAAAACATCACACAAGACCACTGTTGCGGTGTCCACAATGCATGCTCTCTACTCCAGGTTAATCGCAGGCGACAATGAGTTGCGGTAAGAGGAACACATCTGACAGGCCTACGAGCATATAGACCAATGTGCCTAAGCGTCTGTATACGGTCTGCCTTGAAACTGTCGTACCGGTAGCTGAAGAGAGCTGATGAGAGAGGTCTGATGCTGTGCTCCGTCTGTTTCTTTTGGCAGTAACTGCTAAATACCGGTCCTCATTCGGCGTTGTAACTCGGGAGGACCTGTACTGTAACATCTACTCACATTACCATCATCTTGGAATCTTTGCCAAAGCCTGGAGATGACACTCTGAGCGATTCCAAGTTCCTCGGATACTTTCAGCTTGGTACGTCCACATTCCAGTCGTCCGATAATTCTATCACGTAAAAAATCATCCAAATGCTTCCTTTGTGCCATAACTATGCGGTTATTACACTGAAAGGCTTTTAAAACGCTCGTGAACAATTTTACTTCTTTGCCACCATTCCTTATATACCCCTCTCATTGTGACGTACTATCATGATTGTACGTCATGATTGTGACATGATTGTACGTCATTGTGACGTACTATCCGGGCCATCTGAAAGTTTCCTGTAATTTGCATATTCTTCTTTTCAAGATGTGTGTGATAATTCTACAGGTGAAATTTTTATTTTAGAGTTCAATTTCTGTGTGATTCTGAATTATCCTTAATTTATGAACATGAGTGTATATGATTTTGTACTAACTAATAAAAAAAAATGATAATGAATTATTATTTATAAAACGAAATAGTCTTGTATAATACCAGAGTAAATAAATGTAGAAACTATAATTTTTGAAAGATCGTTCTTAGTCTGTGGACATTAAATTAATTTTTATTTAATTAAATTTAATTTTATCTTTTAAAACTAATTTTTTTAAAAATCTTTCAGCAAAAGAAAAAAAAAAAAAGGTATATTATAACCAGCAAACTAAATTCCTTATATTTTAATTAGGAAATGATTATATATATTTTTGTTTAATTTAATTTATTTTATATAAATGGTAATCAATGAAATTTCAGGAAAATAATTTAAAGTATTGAAGAAATTTATAATTTCCTAAGATTTATTTCAAACTTTTCTGGTATTATATAATAGATTATAATAGTTAAGGTCCAAAAAGTACTTCAGTTATCTTATGTTAAGAGCTGAGCTTTATAGGTCTATTATTTATGTGCAGTGAAGCGAATGTTAAAAACGATTTAAGAAAGCTTATTTCAACAAACTGAAAATTTACTTTATAAAAACCGAAGCTTGTTAAAAGCTACCGACAGTTTGAAAGAAGATTTTTTCTTTTACTTGAATAACTTTTTTTTTAAAGAAGATTAAATTTGTGAAGGTTTAAACTCCAAGTTGCATTACTCAACTATACTATAAGAAATTTTTGTTATTACAAGGAATTTCTGAGAGGAAAAGAGTTTAAACTTTTCCATTCTAAAGTAGTATTCATTTAAAAATGGTATAACTTAAGAAAATATTTAAAAATAAATATGTTTGCTTTAATGAAGTTAAAATATTTACGGAAAGAAAAAAAAAAAAAACTGTATCTGAATATTTTGGGAGAGTATAATTACATGCATAAAATAAATATATTGATACAAAATTGGACCGTATTAGTATCTGAAAACTATGGAACAAATGCTAAAAGCTTTACTTTTCAATTTCAATCTAATTTATTCTTTCTTACATATTTAAAGCATCTAAAAATACATTGAATATTTATACAATAATATATTAATATTTTCTAAAAATTATTCTATATTTTATTTTTAAAATTAGAAAAATATTTAAAAATCTCTGGCTTCCATACTTCAATGGAAAAATAATTTTATTTTACTGTAATATTTTATCGAGTCAAGCATATATTTTATTTATTTATGCATTGTTCATTTTTAATTAATTTTCAGTTTAATTAAAATTATATGTGAATTTCAAAATTAAAAATTAATGAATTTTTCATTCACTTCATATTTAAGATCGATTAAAGGTTTTAGCATTGTTCCAGTATTTTCTAAATGGAATGAATTCACACAGAAAGTAACAGAACAATGCTAAAAACTATACTTTTCAATTTCAATCTAATTTCATTTTTCTTACAAATTTAAAGTATCTAAAAATACATTATATGAATAACAATCAATAATAATACATGTACAATATTTATACATAATACATAAAAGCTTTCTATGCACTAAGTATCTAAAAATACATTCAACATTTCACAATAATTTATTAATATTTTTCTAAAAATAAAAGTATTCTATTTTTAAAACTAGAAAAATATTTTAAGTCTCTGGATTCCATTACTGAATGGAAGAATAATCATATTTTAATGCAATATTTTATTGAGTCAAGCTTATATTTTATTTATTTATGCCGTTTTATTTTATTCAAATTGTCCGATGTTATTTTTTTTTACGAATAAACAAATTTGTCTGAGAAGATTATATTGCTCTGAATTGACAAATGCAAACTCGACAAAAGCAACACTTAAAGTATTATTTTCCGAATTCGAGGCTTTTCGAGAACAATGTTAAAATATATGAAGTAAATCTTAAGTATTATTGGGGACATAAATTTGTCTTTTGAATGGTGCTTTAAGTGTTCAACTCGAAAGGCAATTCAATACAATAAAAAAAAAGGCAAGCATAAATGCGCAGGGGGTAACATCTTCGCGCGATTTGAACCATATGTCGCATGGGATGCCGTATTTCATCTTATGCGAGAAGCTTGCAAATTTACTTTTTCTTTTCGATTTTATGTATCTGTATCTAAGAATATCGAATATAACATTGTTCTGAAAATCAAGGGTTATTATTTTTTATTTACTTTCTGACAATTTTTTTTTATTGGTTAGTAAGAATTGTAATTAGAGAATAATCGGCTGGAATTATTTTATTAGAAAAATACAGTTACGGGGATTATAATCGTATGGAACATAAATTATAGATCATTTTCGATAACTAGTTTAAAAATTTATAATTAAGCAAAATGGCACGTGGCAATAAAATGTCAATGACGTATGTTAAAATTTATTCTTTTTATGTTATTATTAATACAATTACCAAATTTTTGAAATTATTTCTACTTTTATTTTTTAAAACATTACAAATCATTAATATTTTATAATTCGTTTTTACCAAGTAATTAAACACTTTTTTTTGACAAAAATTGTGAATATTTTTGAAGCAAAAATGGAAGTAATAATTTGTATATTAAAGTTTTTCTACCAAATTTAAAAACAATGATGCATATAGCTGCAAATATTTCCCTCTCCAAAATATGCACAAATTTATGAACTGTTTTCTTCATCTTCATTGCCATAACAGCCCCATGGCTGGTCAATGCCGTCAACCACTAAGAACATCCATCAGGCCTATTACGATGCATATTTCAATGAAATAATAATAGTGCACTTAAAAAAAAAAATAAGGGATTAGCACAGCTTGATTGTAGTAATATATATAAAAGAGATATATAACGTGTGAAGTTGTGTGTCTACATACATCGGTGGGACAACTACACTATGTTTGCCTGTCGTATGGGCGGAATGACAACAGAAAATCTGAATGTTAATGCGAGACGTTTCACGCTTATCTATTGCCACAGTCTATATCAAACCTCCAAGTTTCAGAAAACAGTTACTGAAACAGGTAAGTACTAACGAATTCGGATATGGGCCTTCCAGCATGCTAGTTGCAAACGCTTCAAAAATTGATTCACAATTGAGTGGCAAAACATATTAACAGCACTTTTTCGTGTGAATTAAATCTAAATTTATTTGTATAGGTTCTGTAAACAAATGAAATTTCATTTTTTAATTTTAATATTTAAATAAAAACGCATACAAAATTTTATTTTTGCTCATGATAAGGAAAGTCGTGTAATTCATTTCAAAGCAATTCATTTTTAAAAAACTGTTGTTCTAAGAAGTTCTTTATTAGGAAAGCAAGTTGAGTAATAAAAGTGAATTTTGGTGTCGTTACGTGTTGATAGTTCTTCTGGGTGTATACCAGAGATTCTATTCTTCTCAAATGTTAATTTTCTTTTCTGTTAATTGCTCTCTTTTTTAAATTCTACAATTTTTCAATCCTCCGAACAACCAAATAAAAATTCGAACAATATATAATGGCACATAAATTTTTTATACTATAACACTTCAATATAATACACAATTACATTTTCGAAAATTAATTTAGATAAATATTTTACAAATACTTCTTGCGATTATATTTCTACTATTATGTTGTTGTTGTTACCTAAGGCTTTATTGGAATTCAACCTATGCAAATTAGGCCATTTACCGTAGAAACAAATAGGACATATAAACAAATCAAAATTATAAAGGGCAACGATCAGACATTCTTAATAAAAACGGCCAAAAGACCTTAAAAAACAATTTTTAAACAAGTTAAATGTTAAAGATAAAAAATTAAAATGATAGAAACACCATAATAAAGTCAGTGTGATTAATATATGTGTTCTCTGGCCCTCCAGTAAGAATACACAAATCACCATTATGTGGTAAGTTAAAGTCCAGTCCTGAGCAAACAAGTAGATGGGCCATATTGATTTCTCTGTCTTACATAAAATACATATATCGGATTTCACAACCCCTATTTTGGCCAGATGTTGGACTAGGCAGTTTTGTCCAGTTCTTAAACTAAAATTTGGCAGCTGCCTCTTTGCGATTTTTCTACTAAATTTTTCCAGTCATCCCAGATCGTTTCCTTTGTGTTAGTTAATAATTCACTAATATATAATGAGTAAATTTTGTCCCGAATAGTTCTATTTAAAAATTCAAGTGGGATAGAACACTGTCCAGGAACTTCTGTTTCTTTTTTTGATACAAGATTGTCTTTCTCGTTTCCAACAATTCTAACATGGAATCCCTCTAGATAGTGACGCATTTACCATAATTAATGATAGTGTTTATTACCAATAATTTACAATACACGTTGACGTGAATACGTATATTTCTCCTAAAAGAGTCAACAGGGATAGGGACTCTTTCAGGAGAAATATACGGGCACTTCTGTTTCCTTTTATTTTTTACTATCATATTAGGTACATTTTTACCAAGCAGCAACATTCTAAAGCCATAATTAATTTTATCCTTATTATTAAATAATTCTTATCATACTGTACCAATATTTCATCAAAAATAAATAAGAAAAGAAAAATATGATAACTCAACTTGATCGAAATAAAATACAAAAAAAAAGTCTTGAAGCCATTTAGTTTCAACCTTTCTCATTTTATCATAAGAATTTTCTATAAAAGTGAAGATTTTGAATTACATAAAATTCAATCGGTTTTTTCTTTTAAAGTTGAAATCTATTTTGAAGTTATTTTTGAAAAAAAGAAAATATGTTTTTACGCGAAACGTCGTCTTTATTTAAAATGGATTTACATTTTCAAATTCTAGAATAAAATTATTTATATTCTTTGCAATCAAACTTAATTTTTGACTTTAAACATCATTTGCGAAAGCAGGTGTATTTCTTTTATTTGACTTTTGAATAAAATATCTCTTAAGGTTTTTATTTCGAATTTCGGTTCGATTTTAAAAGGGTTTCATTTTATCAGTGGAAAATATTTTATTGCTGATTGAATTTTGAGTTCTGTATCAGTTTCACATTACTTTCAATTTTGAGAAAGATATTCTGAAAAGAATTTCTTTACATAAAAATTCGGAAAAGAACTGAAAGATCGAAGATTTGTAAAAGAAGCGAATTAAAACGTCATTACGATTTATTTTAAAAATATGATTGAATTTATTTTTAAATTAAAGTTATCTTATCAAAGATCTAATCAAAAAGACACAAATATATTAAGTTAAAATAGAATGAGATATTTTTATTTGATAAAAAAATATTTATCTGAGTTTTTTCCATTCGTATGCATTCAATTGTCATAATGCAAAACAAAACTGATAAATCATAATAAATATATTTCGTGTTAATTTAATACAAACTTCAATGATATTCTAAATTAATTTTTTTTAATTATTATAACTATTATAAATTGTTATAATTATTTCTTATAAACTATATTATTTAATTAATATATGGCTGTAATAAATGGAGATTATTATTATAGTCGAATTCAATTTGCAAAAATGCATTCTACATTCGATAATTATGGTTTATCCCATTCACACCATGACATCTCCAAGAAAGTAACCTTTAGTGCCACAGGTTTTAGGTTCGAATTCTGGTGATGGCATGGATGTTTGTTAGTGGTTCAGAATCCACGTTAAACTGTAGGTCCCGTTCTAATTAACCCAGAGTGTGCAGAAAGACCTTAAAGTGACAAACCAACCAAAAACCAAGTAAGTAAGAACCTGTTATCGCTCAGCCAATAGTAACTAAGAACAATTAAACAAGTTAAGTTAAAAATACATGTTTTGTAGTGAGTCAATAAATAAGATAACACAATTAATTTTTGATTTTCAAGAATTAAAAAAAAAAAATAAATCATTATAAAAAAATTTATATAAAAGACAGGATTTTCTGGCACTAAAAAGTAGTGAAAATGATACAAATCAAAGGTTTGAAGAAAATTCTTTGTTATCCAACAAAGCATTTGAATAAATAAAAAAGAAATCATTTTATCAAAATATACGTAAATTTAAATATTTTCATTGATTATTAATCTAATTGAAATGCTAATTATAAGGATTATTTTTTAATGATTTAACTTTTTAAAATTATTTTCGTTAAAAATTAATCCCTTGAGAATTTAACCTTCTTTTATAAATTGAAATATTCTTATGAAATAAAAAATAAATTTTGATAGTAGAGAAAAATTGCATTGTGTACACATTTAATCTAACAATATGCTTTTTTTCCCTAAAGACTTAAATTAAAAATATATACTACTAAAATATCCAACTAGAAACACGGTTTTTCGGTTCAGTAGCTGATTCTGTATAACTTACATACATATTTTATATTAAAAGTAAGATTCCTTAATTTTATATACCGAAAAGGCAAACTTAAGATGAAAGCAAAATTAAAATAAAATTACTAAAATACGCAAACTTTATCTTAAGTAAATATATATTTAATCCATATTTAAAATAACTTACAAAAATTTTTGTTAATGAATTTATTTATCATAATCTTACTGATTAAAATTGGCCCATTATTTTTATGTCTTATATTTTCTTAAAGGAATTAGATTGAAAATAATTGTTATCTTTCATTGAAAAGCATTTCATTTCTAGTGTATAAATTAAATTACTACTTACGTCTTTTTATGTCTTGATATTAGAAATAAGATTCTTTAAATTTATGTATCTAAAATGCAAACTTTAAAATGATAGCAAAATTAAAATAAAATTACTAAAATATGCAAACTTTATGTTAAATGAAAATATTTTTATTCCATTTTTAAATAGCTTTTTAAAAAAAAATTTTGAATGCATATATTTGTTATAAACTTGCTGCTTAAAATTAATTCAATTATTTTTATTTTTATGTCTTACATTTTCTTTAAAAATTTATTACTAAAAAAAAATAATTGTGTTATCTTTCATTGAAAAGCAATTTAATAAAAATTCTTAAACCAACATTTAAATCACTTTTAACTGAATTCCATTCAAATTTAAATCAACTAAATTAAATGAATAATGTATTTGCTGCATTCTTTATCACTGTGGACTCTTCATTTATAACATTGATCATTTAATTATCTACTTTCATTTCTTTTTACACAACTTTCTCCAATACGATATTTTTAATCACAGGTTACTGTAAATATTTGAAAGTACATTTAATTTAAAAGCTCAGAAGCTTATTGAAACCTATGGGGTCTTAAAAAAAAACTGAAAGCATTGCATACCATTACATAAATTAACCATTTCATCAATTGAATTTCTCATTTTGTTCAAAGACTATAAAGAGAAACTGGGTGCCCAAAAATAAAAAAAATGTGAAAGAAAAAGGAAAGGTTGGAGAGGGAATCAGCAATGGTTTCCAATGGATACATTGTTCGGTGCCCAAAGAAGCACGAAAGCATCACGCGTGAATAAACCAACTCCATGGTTTACGGTTCAGTAGCTGATTCTGGTTGGTTGGAAGAGATGACAAATGGGGGGATACTGAATAGTCGTGCACTTTTTTTTAAAAATACTGAAAATATTAGTTTAAAACTTGGTAAATGTCTTGTATAAGATTTGCAAAGGATTATTAACATGATAATTTTTATTCTGTTTCAAGGAGTTCCAGCAATATATTTAGGTGTTTGGTTTGGTTTGTCACTGCACGGTCTTTTTGCAAACTTTAGGCTATTTACCGGGTTCTAATGTTTATCATAGATTCTGAATCACTAACAATCATCCATTCCTCTGCCAGGATTCGCCCCCTGAAGCCTGTCGTAACAAAGGCTAGAGCACTCTCTTTATAGGATATTTATATTTTTTATATAGTTTGCTGAGTTATTTTTTAAAAATTTATGCTTGAATGCTGTATTCGTGGAACACGTGGAACGTATGCTGTTAGAATGCAGAAGGTATCAAATTGAATTTCTTTGGCGACAAACCATTATGGTTATTGCTAGACATTTTTCAAAAGGAGACATTAGATGGCGATTAGTTTGCTTCAAGGGAGTTCCAGTAATATATTTAGAGGAGACTTATATATTATATAGTTTACTGAGTAATTTTTTAAAATTTATACTTGAATGCTCTCCCATTCATCGGACACTTGTAACTTACGCTGTTAGCATGCAGAAGGGCTCCAAATTGGAATTCCATTGGCGACGACCATTCTGATTATTGCTAGACATTTTTCAAAAGGAGACATCAGATGGCAATTGTGATGGTATGTTTTACATCTCTCTTCCAATCAAGTTGCCTTTCAAAACTTTTGGGTTTATCCCAGTATGTGCCATAAATGAAGAGAAGTTTTTTTTCAAATGTCCTGGCAGAAATCGATATCATTCCTTCATCTCCGGCAAATAGCTGTACATATTACATTCATAGTGAAACAAAGATATCAGCATTAAAAATACATTGAAATTTAAACATTAAAATGTATTTTATTTTTTAGGGTCCCCCTATACACATTTAATATTCTATATTAATAGATGTTTCAAATCAGAAGTTTAATTGATGAAAATGATTGAGCTGTATACATGTATTGTAAATGGGAAGGATTTGATAACCATTTGAGCACAATCTCTTAACCTTGAATTTCGGCATTTGAAATTTAAGGAATTCAAAAGTTCATTAAAATGATGACCAGTGAATGGCGATTGTTGTATAAATATGGAGAGTAGTGTTGATTACCAGTTTGAATAGTAATTCTTATGTCTGTTGTTCTTTTTATATAATTTTTATATTCATTAATATTTTTCCTGAAAATAATGAATTCGTTTTTAATCAAAATTATGATGTCTTTATAAAAGTTTGTATTTGCATAGCTGAGAATCGAAATTAATTTAAGATTTATTATTATAATTATTCTATGTAAAATAACAGTTGGTAAAAAAACAGGACATTCTTAATAGCTTTAGTAGTTCTCATTAAGAAGTATCGTTAAAAATGACTCGAAGGTTATTGCTAGTGCTTACGGTGCAATATAGTTGATTAACAAAATTAATTAACATAAGTAGTTAATTAACTGCTAATTTGAAATTTTCCCATTATGAAACACAAGATTTTTAACACAATTGACTCAGTGTGATGGAATTAGTATATTAAAATTTTTTTACATTAATGGTTGGTAACCAAGATAACAAAATTGACTTTTTCATTGATAAAATGAAAAGTTCTTTTATTGAATGATATATTGGGTTCTAACCGGTATTTTTTTTTTTATTTTAATTTTGTAAAAAATTTCGGGATTTTTTTTTCCCAAAATTAAAAACATATTAGTAGTTACATTAAATATTAAATATTAAATATTATTAGTTTTTTTAAAAACATTAAATATTAAAAACATAATTAGTTTTTTTTAAAAACATTACATATTAAATTTAATTTTGAAAAAAATTATTATTTCCATGAAAACATTGGAAATGTTATTAATTCTTTTTCTTGTTTAGCTTGTTAAAATTTAAAATATACATCTATTCGTTTTCATTAATACCTAATTTCAAAAATTTCAGTACAGGAAGATTGTATTTGTGTTAGTGTCATCGCATTTAAATGTAAAATTTTTAAGAAAAATTTTAAATCAAAACTATTTTCTTTTGAGTAATAATCATTTAAATATTTGAACAAAATTGTAACAATTAGTTTTAAATAAAATCTGTTTTTATTAAATTTATTAAAATTGTAAATTATTTATTATTAAAATTATTAAATGTGTTAAATTATTTAATCAGATATGTAAAATAAATTTAATTGCAATCATATAAACAGAAAATAAACAATGACAACTTATAGATCTTTTCATTAGAAATAAATAATTTCTGTACTAACACAAAACAGTAAATTATTTAAATATTAAATTTTTTTTCAAAAGATTTTAATATATATTTTATATTGTTCTCATTTAGAAACTAAATTTCTTTGAAACTAAGTAAATACGTAATGTGTTGTTTTTTAATGTTTTAATATATTTATTTCACTTTATATTAAATAAATCAATTTACAGATATTAAAATGATGGAATCATTATTTTTGATTGACGTGGAATTAAAATATACTTTATGTTTAAAAAAATGATGCACAAAGAAGATTATACTAATGAGATGAAAATTGGTAGATGTGAGAAATATGTATAGAAACAAACAATTAAACATTTTAGTATAACATTTTAAACATTTAGTATATAACTTTTTATAATTAATTATAAACAAAGGCGTTAAACAACATTTGGTTCTAATGAGAACTGTCGTTATCTTATTTCATTTGTAATGTTGGTGGGATATCTCCAGAGCAATTTCCACCAAACTCTACTCAATTGACAATTAGATCGACGACATCTTTTGGGGCAGGTCAAAAACATCTGATCTTAGACTCATAAAATTTTATATCGCAGGAGATCAAGGGGTTATATTTGACCAGGAAAGAGTTTGACAATTACAACGACATTAAATAAAAGTGATTTCCAAAACAGTAAGAATTAGAAGTCGAGAAGAAAGAAATGGAAACTGATAATGCAATAATGTCGGCGTGTAACTGTGATGTGTCCCAAGGGGGACAGCCGTATCGTTCTTAAAGCGTCCACCTATCAAATGAAATGTTCTGTGTGCCACATGCACCACACATCTAAATTGGTGGGGTTGGGAGACGGGAGGTAGCCAGTTAGCATTCCATCTTCTTTGGCTGGTCGTTTTCAGTCTGAAAACTATTTTACTTACTTTATTTGTATTTCAGTATTAACATATCACTTCAAAACGCGCTTGTGCTTAGTTGAAGGGACTATTGTACGAGAGAGCTGTAAGTTCAGTATTTGAGGTCTGGGAGAACTATTAATGGTCCATCCATTCCCTGTAGTCTTCGCTCTGGCGATAGCTTTGTCCTGTAATTATGCAGCTTATATAAATCTACCTATGTTTTCTTGAAGCTGATTATAGCATGCATGGTTTAACTATTCTTGCTAACATCGTAGAATGGTTATATTGCGTCAACCCAAATATTTATATGCCTTTAGGTTTATATTCTTTGTTTAAATTACACGTCTGATTTCGGCCTGTATGGGTGATATTGGCACAAAGTGAGACTACAAAATAATTATGGAAATTAGAAGAGGAAATTATTCTTTTTTTTTTCACACACAAGATGTTCGGTTAAAATATTCTAGAGATTTAATTATTAATTCACAGGCTACTAAAATCTAAATATTTGCATGTTTTATCTATGAAGATATTTTGCATACAAAATTTAGATGCAATTATATACCTTCTGAGTTTTTATTTTATCTTTCATTTATTTATTTTTAAATATTTTGAGTAAATTTCTGTGAAATGTTGAAGAACTAGATTAAAATCAATATCTTGTATGAAATTTTACTTAAAAAAAATAACAAATGACTTTTATTATAGTTGAAGTTGATTTGTTAAAACCTCATTGAGAGTGCAAGCATTTTAGCAAGCGTTGCAAAGTTTCAAAATTATTACATAGTTGCGAAGTAACAAAAGCAATTCAAACATAAAGCTAAAAATTCAAACATAATAGTATATAAGAAAAACATAATATACATTTCAAGTTTTTTTTATTTTAAAATTTTCAAAAACAATTCATTAAATTCAAAAATAAATTATGAAAAAAATGAAATAACTATATGCAGATGTTTAATGAAGTATTATTAAGAACTATCAATAATCATTAACAGCTTTTTTTTATAATGCAAAATTCAATAGCATGTTTTCAACAGATTTGAAAATAGTAATGATATTAAAAAAATGTTGTCCTTGGCTCAACCATACTCATATAAAGAATAATATTCAATCTATTTTTGCAAACTCCGTATAGAATGCATCAATATGTCTTTAATGGCTAGTAATTTACACTGTAAATGTGACTGCCTGTGCCTCTGAAATGATATAAACCCTATCAGAAATGTTTGAATTCACAGCACTGAAGGTACTTGAGATACAGTATAACTAGTCCCTACTCTACATTAATCACATGACCAGAATGGCCTTAGTAAACTCCCTGGTTGTTTCTAGTAGAATAAACACTTTTCTAAATGTTAATTATGCTCCATTATTGAATATTCAATTTAGGATAATTGCAATTATTCAGAAATAATCATTAAAATCATTAATGCCAATAATAGTTTTACTAAGTATTTTAATTCTTAAAGAAATAAATATTTAGTAATTGTTTAATATTTTCAACAATTTTCATAAATCACCATTTTTCCTTACTTGTCCAATTTCTTTTTACATTCATTCGTGTCCTTCAAACTTTATTTATGTGCAAATATTGAATTAAATTAAATTTCATGTTTATTATGACTAAATTATAGTAGTTTTAGTGTAAATAAACGTTTCCAAACTATGTTAAAAACAGATGCAATTTTATTATCTGTGCATTAAGTTTAATGCATAATAATAGATATTCAAGAGTAATTAACT
>BPLR01012519.1:0-12500 GCA_021605095.1 Caerostris extrusa
TGTTCACATTGCCTGATTACATTTCAACAAAAACTTAAGTGAATTACTTACTATCGAATCAGGTTTTACATTGAAAATTTGCATTTTTCCATGGCATATGGATTCCAACTAAGCAGTGTAAAACGGCAGAAGCAGCGTAAGTGTAACATTGTAAAAAAAGTAATTACAAAGGTAATTTTAGAGAAGGAATTTTAATTACAAAAAATAATTTTAATTGTTAATAATTTAAATTTTAAACAGTATATTATAAAAAAAAATAGATGAAAACAGGCCAAATCTCAAAATACTATGTGTCTAACTTAAACTTCATAGTTACTTTCCCTATCAAGCCACACGTATTGTGTAGAAGGCCACTTCCAGAATGAAGAATAATAGAATGAATTCTTGAAAAAAAGTAATTTACCCGAATGTCAGTGGATCGTCCAAATTATTTTAGTTTTTAAACAAACATCGGCACAGGTACCAATCTTCAGTTTTATATTTACTTTCTTTTCCAACTCCCCCATACTGTATTAGACAAGGTGTTTGAGGGTCAGATTATTTCAAGAAAAGAATAAAAATATTCTCACCACATAATTATTTCCCCCTATGTCATTGGATCGAAGTGGGCAATTTAATTTCAGAACATCGAATTGTGATAAAATATATTATTATATTTACTAAAACCTCATTGTTAAAGTATAATGAGTCCATAATTTAAATAATGGTGTATTTACATATTAACAAAATGAACCCCTGTTTCACAAAGGGAAAGATATATCTGATGCGCCATCTGTTTCGTATACTCACAATTTTAGATTACTGCTTCATGAATAGTTCAGTTTAAGGGAACCAGCGTTAATAATTCACTTAAAATGAATGCAAAAGCATTCAAAATCTTCTTGATACATGAAAAATCTCTACCGTAAACTAGCAGTTTGGGCAGAAGGAACAGCAAGCATTCAGCCATATTTCCCTTGCGTAATAACACCATCCGGATAATAGCGTTCTACAGAAGAGTTTATTAGTGGTTTGCCGCCACCGTAAATTCGAAGGCGAAGGAAAACTTTTGTTGCAGGGGCTATCTGTTGCCGGGGCTGAGGTTGGAGCAATGAGTACCTTTCATGGGGCTCAATCGATGGCGATACATTTGGGAAAAGGATTCAATTTTAGAACCCTCCCTTGGGAGGGAAGGAGAAGAATGGTGTTCTATTAGAAGAGTTTGATTGCACCTGGTGATGTATTGGAGGCCTCATGGGCAGGTGGTGTTTTCAAAAGGAAGACGATGCAGAAATGTTTGGATTTCGTGCTTCTGGTTTTATGAATGGTTATTTCATTTAAGAAATAAGATTTTTGTAATAAATGTGTTTCTGGTGAAGAACTTCCATTTTTCCGTGATTTAAATGTATAAAGATATATGTGAATTGTATGCTTTGGAAAATAAGTATTTTTTTTCATTTCTTTATGTGGATATTTATCAGTTTTTATTGATTCAGCTAGTGGGAATTCAAATCATTTAGAAATAATATTGAATACATGTAATTCATTTTTATAAGCAAAACTGATGTGTGTACGCTGCGTGATTATTTTTCAACAAAAATTTAACTGAATTACTTACCAAGATTACCAGATTTTACATTGAAAATTTACAAGTATCCAAGGCACATAAACACAGCAGTAAAATATGGGAGAAGCAGTGTAAGGGTAACATTGTAACACGGCAGTGTAGTATGGAAAGAGCAATTTTTTGGGTAGAAATATTAATTACAAAAAAATAACTTTAATTTTTGATAAATTAAATTTTAAATTATATAATATCAAAAAAATAAATAAAAATTAGATGAAAAAGGACTTTTCGCAAAATTGGGTCCGTTTGTATTTGTCTATTGTTTGTGACGCCAACTGAGCGATATGTTAACAATTGTGATAATCCGTTAATAACGTGGTGGTCAGATTTCTTGTACTATTCGCAATTCACTTCACTTACTATCGCAACGTTTTTCTTGGCGCACTTTGGCGAAAATAAAATTTCATTCCAAATTCCAGCGAACCATATTCTGCGATTTTACCGAAAAAATTCAACAAAAACTTTTAAACCTTTTTCTTTCACAATTGTTTTCCCTCATGCACATATGGCTAGTATCTCTACCAAGTAATAAATTCATCCGATTCTGCTTTAAAACGGATTTTTACCTTTCACTTGAATAGCTGTTAGAACCATATTTAAAAAGTTGAAACTACACTCATGTCCATAAATTAAGGATAATGAAGTTCAGGCAAAGAAAGAGACAGAAGCAAAACAAATTTGACTTATTTGTAAAGTCTGTTTATTAAACAAAAGATAAAAAGCAAAAAAGATGCTATATGTTTGACATAATTAATAAAAATTGCGATTTTTACTCCCTGAGCAAATTTCAAAAAAGAACCTATTTACAAAAAACAGCATAACATGGTTAGTATGATGGTTAATATGGAGTATGTCTCCCGGACGATGCAATGCAGGCCTTACAACGCCTAGGCATGCTGAGTATCAAATCATCAATCTGATCTTGGGGAATATTACACCACTCATCAAGCAATGCCCTCCGAAGTTCCGGTTGACAGGTGGGAGGGGGTTGACGGGCTGCAATTCGTAGACCAAGCATATCCCACACATGCTCTACTGGATTCAAGTCCGGTGAGTATGCTGGCCAATCCATACGGGTGATATCCTCCAATTGAAGGCATTCGTCTACAATGTTTGCACGGTGAGGACGGGCGTTGTCATCCATAAACAGAAATTCAGTACCCATGGCGCCCCGAAACAAACGTACATGTTGCTCCATAATGACATCCCGATAGATGTGACCTGTCATTGTTAGACTCTGAACATGCAGGTCAGTTCTGGAGCCAAGAATAATTCCTCCCCAAACGAGACATCCTGCACCACCGTAACGGTGTCGTTCAATGGTGTTCGCATGGTGGTAACGTGTACCTGGCGCTCTCCATAGGAAAGTCCGGCGAGAATCAGACTGCAAACTAAACCTGGACTCGTTGGAAAACATCACACAAGACCACAGTTGGGGTGTCCACAATACATGCTCTCTACTCCAGGTTAATCGCAGGCGACAGTGAGTTGCGGTAAGTGGAACACATCTGACAGGCATACGAGCATATAGACCAATATGCCCTAAGTGTCTGTACACGGTCTGCCTTAAAACTGTCGTACCGGTAGCTGAAGAGAGCTGACGAGACAGGCCTGATGCTGTGCTCCGTCTGTTTCTTTTGGCAGTAACTGCTAAATACCGGTCCTCATTCGGCGTTGTAACTCGGGGACGACCTGTGCTGTAACATCTACTCACATTACTATCATCTTGGAATCGTTGCCAAAGCCTGGAGATGACACTCTGGGCTATTCCAAGTTCCTCGGATACTTCCAGCTGGGTACATCCACATTCCAGTCGTCCGATATTTCTACCACGTAAAAAATTATCCAAATGCTTCCTTTGTGCCATAACTATGCGGTTATCGCACTGAAAGGCTTTTAAAGCGCTTGTGAACAATTTTACTTCTTTGCCACCATTCCTTATATACCCCTGTTTTGCACTCGTCATTGTGACGTACTATCCGCGCTATCTGATGGTTTCCTGTAATTTGCATATTCTTTTTCAAGATGTGTGTGATAATTCTACAGGTGAAATTTTTATTTTAGAGTTCAATTTCTGTGTGATTCTGAATTATCTTTAATTATGGACATGAGTGTATTTATCCTATTCTTATTATTGTGTTTATTAACATCCTGGTGTGTATAATTTTGTATATTAGCCTTTTCTTACTTTCTAACAATATACCCGATGAATCAGATTTCGACGAGTGTGTTTCAAAAAGAAAAGATAAAATTTTCAATTTGAATATAATTGATTTCTCTGTTTTTCTCTTTTTTATGGTAGAATCCATTCATAACAGTGGGGAAGGGGTGGAGAAAGTAACAACTTTTAAGAGGATTTTACAGAACACTTGGTACATATTTAAATTATATTATCAATTTCAACATGATAATTGCTGTTTATTGCGATATTTCAGGTATCATTCACAAAATATAACACGATGTTAGCAGAAATCGCAAAAAAAAAAAAAGAATACATAATTAACATAATTATAAAATTGATTATATATTATTTATGATTATAAAATCGTCAAAGAAATTATAAATTTTTAAAACAGAAAAAACAAAATAAAACAGAAAGAGAGAAACGATTTAAGAGTCGTTCACAAATTTGCCAAAATGTTGTACTAACAAGATTAAAAGGATCTTATTAAAAGACAAAGATTTGATGGCAATTTGATAATTTGGATTATGAAATCTTTTTGGCTGTTCAAGCTTGGAGAAGTTTAAAAGTATGTGATTAATATTCTAAAACTATACTTAATTTTAAGCATTGATTAAATTTGTTTTAGTGGGTGTTGAAATTGGTATGTCTAGCCCGTATGTTGAGTAATTATGAAATCGGTGCTAACATATAATACCACAGTGAGACATTATGAGTTGTTAGTTTTTCATCATTGCTAATATGTATGCAGACAGCTAATATCATAATAAGATAATATAAATTGTTAAGTTGTTTTAAAAATCAGGTTTGCAACAAGACAGCTATTACATTATTGAGGCCGGAATCTAGTTGATAAAATTATATACATCACTGTATAATTTCAAGAATTTCAGTGAATAAATTATTAAAAATATTTTTACACAGTATTCAATACAGATACGATATAATTAACTTAAGAGTAATTACAACTTTCTCATCCCTTTTACGAATTTTGCAAATGGATAGAGGAATTTTGTTTTTAAATTTGCACTACAACTGCACTCATTTCTTTTAAAGCAAACTAACTTGTACCAAGGACTGGCAAGAGACAAGCAAAAACTCAACAAGTCTCAAAACTTGATTGACAGCGACTCTGTTCTTAAGTAAATTAAGCCACTGGAGGATAACCGGATTTGCCAGGAATTGAACCGGTTAAAGGGATTCGTCAGGTAAAGGATTGGTTAAAAAAAATACCATTTCCGAAAATCGCATTTCCCATAGATGGATTCTCACGGGAAAAGAATTGCTTTGGATGGTAGTGGGTTCTTCTTAGATATGCGCCTGGTAATCCAATTAGGAGAGATTAGCAGAGTGTACAGGGGGCAATTCGATCACTTGAGTCTGAAAGAATTCCAATTAAGCAAAGGGAAAAAATGGTAAATGATCATTTATTTCGCTATGCTATGATTTAGTGCAATCGTGCCGATATACTGCATGCAAAAAAAATGATGTATATATTGGAGCCAATGGATAAAGTTTATTTTTATTTCTAGATCTGGACGTTTTTTGAACTGTACTTAGATGGATATTTGTTCATTATTAAAGCTTTGTCATTATTTGAAGATATAGATTGGTGGTGCATGAAACCCAGCGTATATATATTAAGGTGATTAAAAATGGTTTACTAAATAAAGAAAATATTAATGGTAAACGGGCAACTTGAAGGAAATGGTTTAGTTTTGGTAGGCTTAAACATTTCACATCCCTCCATGTGCGTAAGGTAATTAAATCCTTGTGCTTTCTCTTCTTCTTCTTCTACATTGGCACAACAGTTCCATAGTGGGCCACGGCCATCTGCCTCTTTTTACGTCATAGGGTTGTCAGTCTTACGCACAACCTTTACAGTCACATTGTAGTCACTTGGACATCAGGTCTCCATTCTTTCTCTTCTTGCCAAAAATGGTCTGCCACTATTTTGATGTGTTTCAGATGGTCCGGCAGAGAAAGTAGGTTTCAATTATAATGTTTGTTTCTGGGCTCATTTTTTTTCTTGTATCAAAATTAATTTACAATGTTTTCTGTTATGTCAGTATTACCAAAATTACTCTTAAAATTTTTATATCCTTCCGTTTTTGTTTTTATTCTCAGTTGTTAATCTTTTCACGTTTGATTTTTTTTTAATATCGAAGAGAACTTATCTGTTGATAAAAAGCAAATCAAATAAGTCTTAGGCATTTAAGAAAGAGCAAATCCTTGACATTAAGGACAGCTAAGAAAGAGAAATTTCGATTACATTGCTTTTCACTTAAAGTAATATTCATTTAAGTTGATTAATTGGGAATCATCGTGGTTGTAAAATTGGTTAAAGAGATAATCAGGTTTTTAATTAAATTTTTAGAGTTAAAAGGTTTTTAATTTTTGTACATTAGTCTTAAATATAAGCTTGAATTAACTTAAGGGATAACGATAAAATCAAGGACAATGTTACTATGGGCAGACAATATTATTGGTATATATTGTAAAAACACATTTATCTTGTCTATTTAGGCCATAATGATTAAATATACAAAAATACTATGAAATAACTTTGAAATAACCTTAAAAATTAAATAATATAAAATTTTTTTTTTTTACGAAATAAATTCATTATAAAGTATTATAAATTACTAATTAATTGTATTATTATTTATTTATTTTCATTTTCAAACTTGTATAGTTATTTTTTTTCTGTACATATTTTAAACTGATAATTTAATGAAAATATCATTGCTTTCTATAAATGTTCACAAATACTGGTTTAAAAATTTTATTTGAAGTACATGCTATGTAAATCTTGATATACTTCATAATTCTGTTAATGTTTCCGTATTAAAACTAGTTGAAATTACGATAAAAATGCATTGGTTAATAATCACTTCGCCTATTATCATATTGTCTTTATTCGAATTTTGGCTCATTGTGGCAATATTGCTCCCTATAAAATATGAATAATATCATTTGAAATTAATAATAGTTCCTAGTACTACTTACAGATTATTTGTATTGCATGATTTTTTAAAGAATGGTTGTTTAATTTCCATGTTGCATTGCATTTATCAAATATTCGAACATGCCTTTATAACGTCTCTGTCTATATTAGACCTATAAGGGCTTCTAAATGAGGGTCACTTTCACATCCACGGGAACTTTTAACATTTGTATCCTTTAATTTTTATTCGTAAGCTATATATGTATACATATACATAGCATTTTGAAATATTACAAATTATTATTTACAAAGAAATATAAAAAATAAAGAATTAAATTTCATTCATAAATGCAGTTCACTCCGAGGGCGGAGATTCTCAGAGTTCTCGATTGTACATCGAATCGAATCCAACCAGTCTACGGCAGGCCTTAATTATTACAGGGCGGGACGCACAAAAACCACAAGGGACTCATTTTGTAAACATGCAAAATCCCCGGCTTGTTCTGTTACTGTGTGTAGGTCCAGCAGACAATCGCTAATTTCATGAGGTCTCATTATCCATGACACTGATTATTTGCTGTCAGATTTTAGTGACGGGTTGTTCTCATTTATACAAAATACTAATTGTATGCAGTATAAATATACACAACACTGCTTATCTGCTTTCACACTTGAGCGATAGGTTGCTATCATATACTTGTTAAAGAATATACATTCTTCTACCCTGGGAACGAAATATTACAACTCTATTCGAACGATAAAGGATTTTTTTCCATTTAGCTAATATAATTTTGAAATTAGGGTAATTTTTTTCACACACAAAAAACAAATAAATAAATAAAAAATAAAAATGCACTCTCAGTTTATACATAAATCGGCTTATATTCGGAAATATACGGTACTTAAATTATTAAATTAATTTAGAATATTAGAAATTTAAAATCAGGTTATGGAAATGCATCTATTCTAAAAAGTAAAATGAGATTTAAAAAATTTCGATTTAACCTAAGAAGATTAAACAAAAATAAGTCATGAATAGGAGAAACGAAAATATATATATATATATAATAAATAAATAAATAAAATAATTTTTTATAAAATGATACTGAAACTAATGTTAAATCTGACAAAATGAACTCATTTTTATTACGTTTCACATAGTGATTTAAATAAAATGGCAAATGTGAATAACAATTATTAGAGTTGTTTTGGAATAGAATTGCTATTCTTGATCAAATTTAATCACATGTTGCAATTTTATAAAGTATATTTTTACTGCTGTAACATAATTTAAATGACATTATATGTAAGGAATTAATTTTAAACCATCTTCATTAAAATGTTTTTTGAAAATGCGCTTATTTAAATTTTTTTTTTTTTTTTTGTATTTTATAAATAGATTATGGCAAATAAAAACCAAAAAAAGTTAGAAGTTTTTCTCTTTCACATGATTAAATTTTTGCTTTAACGATTCAAAATATATAAAATCTAACAAAATAAAAAAAATAATTTTTCAATCTTTTATTCTAATGGTTTTGGTACTGAAAAACATTTTCTTAAAGTATAAATACATTGATTTAGAAAATTATAATTTCTAACTTTGATTAAATTTTAGTTCCAGAAAGTCATTTAATGCACTTCCAAATATTAACAGACGACATTAGTTGAACGAATTGGTACATGGCACGCCTCATTGAAAATGGAATCTTTAGCTCCAAATTAGTTTGGTAGACGAAAATGAAACCAAGAGTTTCCAAAAAGCAGATTTCGGCCAATTTACCGAAAATTTCATTTCCCTTTACATCTTACATCAAAAGTAATTACCTGTACCGAACTTCAAAACAGAACTGTTAAAAGGCTTTTAGTAATGTTAGATTATTTGGCATGTAGGATTGGCAACAGTTAAAGGAATTAATGTGTTTGCAATTGCCTAATGTAATGGAACTTACCTTTCAATATTTTAATGAGTTCAAGAAAAATTTTAATTTTGATTTCATAAATGTAACTTTGATGATGATGATTATAATTTATTAGATCAGATTAAATGATTAGGCAAAAGAAAACGATTTCATTCAAAAAGAGAGAATAATAAAATTATTTTGATAATTACTCGGTTTTGAGTACAAGAAATATGTGAAAAGTCTTCAGAAATGTACGGCAATTAATGATAAAAAA
Source organism: Caerostris extrusa (assembly GCA_021605095.1). Taxonomy (NCBI): domain Eukaryota; kingdom Metazoa; phylum Arthropoda; class Arachnida; order Araneae; family Araneidae; genus Caerostris; species Caerostris extrusa. Next base: position 8,911 of record BPLR01012519.1, read on the forward strand.
AAAACAATAACAAAAAAGAGGGAAATAAAAAGATGAAAATATAATTGGTTTTAGAATCAACTCTATAATAAATGCGGCCTGATGGCCAATTGGCCAGCGCTCTGGCCTTTCGCACCACAGTCTTCAGATTCGAATCCTGGCTGTGACATGGATGTTTGTGAGTGATTCGGAATCCGCTTTAAAGGGTAGGTCCCGGTTTGTTTAACCCTCGTGTTCACAAGATGACCATAGAGCGACAAATCAAATCAAAAATAAATATTAGATTTTATTTTAATTAATAAGAAAAGTAAAAAGTAATTTTAAACACTTATTTTAAAATTAATCGTTTTAAATATATAAAATAATTTCAAATATTTTTAAAAGCTTTTGTATGACTACGTTACTTTTATTAAAGTGAATTTTTTACATTTTTCAAATCAAAATAAATACTACGAAAAGCATAACTGCATAATTCCAAAAAAAAAATGTTCTATAAATAAAATCGTTGAAAATGATTCCCCTCCTCCCCCCATGAAAAAAAAAAAACTGTGTTAAAAGAAATTTCTTGTAACCTTAGAATTTGTTTTTTAAAAATAATGACATTCAACATGTAAAGCAATATTAAATGTGCATTTATTTCTTCAAATACTTATGATTTTATAAATTTTAAATTTACACCTTCACATCTTACATCTTTACAATAGGTATATAGTTGCTTTTTTATTGTTAGTTTTTTTTAGTTGAAAATATTTTAAACGGAGGCACCATTGACACTCTATGCGGCAGGCACGAAGTTCAGAATTGAGCTTGAGACTGAAGTATATTGTTCAGTATTGAACTATTTGATTTCAGATATTGACCTGAGAAGATGCTTCTCTCTTGGCCACTAGAAAGGAAAGAAAGAAGGGAAAAATTTCCCTAAATATTTGTAACTTGATAATCAAAATAGAGATTGAATGATTTAGAAAAGATATATATACATACAATTAAATAACAATTGTAAACTTCCATGTGAAGAGCTGATGCTTATGCGTATGATGGAGTGTGAGCTTGCTTGAACGAGCTAGAAAAACTTTTACAAATTAATAGAATTCTGTTAAAAATGAAGAAACATATATATTTGAACTAGGGTAATGTCAAGCATTAAATTGCTTGTTTCTGCAAGACTAAAATATAAGTTTTGGACGTATGGCCTCCGATTGTTCTCTGTACAAATGGGAAAATAATAACACATCTGAAATATGTTGTAAATATACATGAAACATCATTATTTATCACCCACATTGTCAGTGGATTAACACAAGTAGAATAATAGTAAAAAATAAAAAAAAAAAATGGAATGAAATCTTAAATAGGAGTAAATATCCTAATTTCAGTAAATAAACATAAGAACAATACTTCAGCTTTAGAACAAACTGGTTATTGCTGTCAACTTTAAGCTCCATAGTTACTTTCTCTCTCGAGACACTCATATTGTTTTAAAGAACAATTTCGAAAAGAAGGAAAATAGATTTGTTGAAAGTATTGTTTTGTTGATCGAATGTCAGTGGATCGACAAAAAAGTATTTTAACTTCAGAACAAAAGATTACTCAATTACCAATAATCAGCTTCATAATTACTTTCTCTTCCAAATCACCTATACTGCATTAGTCAAGGTGTTGACGATCAGATTATTTGAAGAAAGGAGAAAAAAATTATCACCAAGGAATTATTTCCCCCAATTTCATAGAATAGAAGTGAGCAATTCAATTTCAGGACATCAAATTAATGTGATCAAATATATTATCGTATTTTCTATAACCTGTTTGTAAAAAGTATAATGATTAGATAATTTAAATCATGGTTTATGTACATATTTAAAAAAATGAACCATAAACGAAAAGTGACATCAGATGCATCATCTGCTTCGTATACTCCTTTAGTATTTAAAATTTTAGATTACTGCTACATGAATAGTTCAGTGTAAGGAACCAGCATTAATAATTCACTTAAAATGAATACAAAATCATTCAAGATCTTCTTTGATACGTGAAAATCTGTACCATAAACTAGCAGTTTGGACAGAGGGAACAGCAAGAATTCAGCCATAATTCCCATGCGAAAGAACACCATCCGGATAACAGCGTTCTACAGAAGAGGTTTATTAGTGGTTTGCCGCCACCGTAAATTCGAGTGAAGGAAAACTTTGTTGCAGTAGCTATCTGTTGCAGGGGCTGAGGTTGGGGCTATGAGTACCTTTCATGGGGCTCAATCGATGACGATACATTTGGGAAAAGGGATTCAATTTAGACCCCTCCCTTGGAAAGAAGGAGGAAGAATGGTGTTCTATCAGAAGAGAGTTTGATTGCACCTGGTGATGTATTGGAAGCCTCATGGGCAGGTGGTGTTTTTCAAAAGAACACGATGCAGAAATGTTTGGATTTCGTGCTTCAGGTTTTGTGAATGGTTATTTCATTTAGAGAAATAATATTTTTGTAACAAATGTGTTTCTGGTGAAGAACTCACCATTTCCCGTGATTTAGGGAATAAAGATATATGTGAATTGTATGCTTTGGAAAATAAGTATTTTTCATTTCTTTATGTGGATATTTATCAGTCATTTTATTGACTCAGTTCGTGTGAATTTAAATGATTTAGAGATGATATTCAATGCATGTAATTCCTTTTTACAAACAAAACTGCTTGTTTACACTGCGTGATTACATTTCATCAAAAAAAAAAAAATTAACTGAATTACTTACTGTCCAACCAGCTATCATTCAAAATTTCCAAGTATCCAAGTCACGTGGATTTAAACGCAGCAGTTTAATGGAGGAGATACAAGTGTAAGCTGTATAACACATAGTATTACAATTTTAGAAATTGAAAATTCATTAACAAATAGCTTTAACTTTTAATAATTTATGTTTTTAAACTGCACAATATCAAAAAAAAAAAAAAAAATCACATGAAAAAGCTAGACCAAATCGCGAAATAGGGGACGCTGGGATTTGGCGATATTTTTATGAGGCCAACTGAGTGATAAATCGCCAAATTTTGTAATCCGGTAATAAATGGTTTTGATAGTCAGTCAGTCAGTCGGATTTCTTGTACTGTTTGCAATTCACTTTCTCTTAATATCTCAATATTCCTCTTTTGGCTCATTTGACGAAACATTTTGTGCAAATCACAGCGGCCTATTCTGCGATTTTGCTAAAAAATATTTCAACAAAAATTTGTAAACCTTTTTCTTTCCCAATGCTTTGCTTCATACACATGAAACTGGTATTTCTAACAAGTAATAAATGCGTACATTTCTTCTTTAAACCGGAAATTTACTTTTCAACTGAATAAATGTTAGAACCATAATTAAAAATAATATTTATTCTATTTTTAATGTTTATATAGAGTTCATTAACATCCTGGAGTTTATAATGTTGCATTTAACATTTTCTTCCTTCCTATCCAATATACCTGATGAAGAATTTCGACGAGTGTGTGTCAAAAGGAAAGATAAAGTTTCAATTTGAATGGAAGTGTGTTTTCTCTTTTATGGCCGAATCCATAAGGAAAGAGAGGTGGAGAAAAGCAACTTTCAGGAATTTTACAGAAACTGGAATTTAGATTTCAA
>BPLR01012519.1:17500-31468 GCA_021605095.1 Caerostris extrusa
TATTTATTTATTTATTTATTATTATGATTATTAATATTATTTAAATGTATATTATGCGAGCTACACGCATATTATTTTATTCATATTTATTTGTTTATTATTTATGTATATTATATTTTTAATTATTTCATAAGAACAACAAAAGATTATAAACCTATAGTTATATATATTTATAAAGTTACTTTAGTTAAACCGAGAAATTGAAGATGGCACCACTTGTCAAGCGGTTTGAAACGCGATGATTTTTTTTTTAAACCCTATTAGAAAGGCTGCTTTTATTCATAGGAACTTCACGTTATATATTAATTTCTTTTACTAAAATGATCTTCTTGACGCACACAAAATTAAAATTGCAAGATTCATTTTTTTCTGGGAACGAATGAATTGAAAATATTCTACATTCTTCATGTTTTCCATATACATTATACAGGTTTTGGTTCATTTATTTATTCTGCGCTTGTATTCCTAATGGAAAACTCCTTTGTTTGATAATATTTATTTAAATTATGATTCAATGTGGGTTTTCTTTTGGGATTATTATAACCACTCTGTCACCTAAAAATTGTAATTAAGTATCTTCAGTTCCCTGTAGATGCCGCCATTATTCAGTACCCAACCACACGCTTTGTGATAGGTTTTTTAGTCTTTCGTTTTTCCGCCAATCAGAAACGACGTAATTAAGACAGAACAGTTAAAAAATGAATTACTTTGGGTAAACTATTATTTTAAATTTTATTTATTTACTAACCTATTTATTCCTGTTCATTCTCGTATTTCTTTGTTTTTTATGACTTAACTTTTGATAGCATATGCTATTAATGTGTCGTCGAACATTTCACATAATTATTGTATTGTAATTGAACAAATATATGTATTTTCGTTTTTTTTTTGTATAAATATAAATTATTATTGTATAGATTATATTAATTGTTTATACTTTAAAGATTTATTTATTAATTTGTATTTCTCTGTTTATTGACGTGATCGGTAAATAGCAGAAACCGTTACTTTATAACTATTCTTACTTATATCGAAATAAAACAATGCTAATTCAAATGGCCTAGAAGTTTTAATATATGAAATGCACAACTATGTAATGAAGTACAATATCTTCAAGTTATCATTCATTTTATAACTTAGAGTGACATTTTAATAATCTTAATATATAAATGATAATAACATTTTCATGTTAATACAGTTTTAATAGAAATAGAAGATATATAATGTTTGTATGAGAATACTTACTTGTATTAAATTATTACATATATTTATTGAAGTTAAAGGTATTTTATTTATTTTTATTAAAGTAAAAAAAAAATGTTGTTTAAAAAGTTTTTTAATGAATTAAAAGTTAATTGACATTATTAAATTAAATGAATGAAAGTTGAATTAAATTAAGTTATATCTTGAAGGTAAAAAAAAAATGAAATGAAATATGCATTTCGCTCAATTCTGCATATCGGTAATGTCCGACCGTGTACTTGCGGCGAGATGCCGGCAGCACACCGGCGTGATCTGCTTGCTTGCTTCCCCGTTGCGAGATGCGAGAAATTTTTCTAAGTCCCCCATACGCGTACCTCATCTGCGTTTATCCGCACGATAGCCGGAAGCATGCCGCCGTCACCCTGCGGAGAGTTGTCGGCTACCCTCCGGCATCATCTACTCCGTACTGTTCGCACGTCAAGTTGCCGAATATTCCCCCGGAAGGTTACCGCCGGGTCTTTGCCGAGCGTTGCCGACGGTATTGCGGCGTTACTTTATCGGTACTTGGCACGCATAAATTTTCAATTTTGTCGGGAAATGTTCATATTTTTTTTTATATATTTGAATTATATAATAATCTTAATACATTATATAATTATAATCTTCTTAATTATTTTTTTATATTTCTTTTTATTATTTAATTTCTTATATTATTTTTTATATCTCTTTTAGTTTATTTCTTTAATCTGGATTCGAAAGATTTAATCTAAGAATGCTAATAATAAAGTTACGATGGATGGCAACGTGTCCGCGGGAGATCATTTCGTTCCTGACTGTCGTGGAGGAAAGACGTGCGGAAATGTGCTCCGAGTGTCCGTACCTGTGTCGGCGTCTACTGAACCAACTCTCCGGTGCCGTGCTTCAACTATTAAATACCTAAAAAAAAATAGGGTGAGTCTCTTTTCAGTTTAACATTATGAATCTATGTACTTTTACCTTTAATTTGATATATGATATGTATTTTTTGATGTGTTAGTTAATTTGTTATGTTAATTTTAAGAAATGTAAACAAAGCATTTACGGCGAAACTTGCGGCAAGCATACAGCCGGGAAAGACGAAAATATTCATTTTTTTCTATATTTCAATTATATAATTACTATTGATAATCTTCTGATTCATTTTTCTGTATATATATATTTTTTTTTTCACACTTCTCTTCTGTCATGTAATCTGTGTTCGTGAGATTGTGTTTTACTGAGAAATATTAAAATTTCTTCTACGTTCCGTTGTGATTTAATATAATACTCAACGTTGTTATTTTATGTATCTCTTATTATGTTTACAGACCAAGTCGATGAACAGAAAAACCGAATGAAACTTTAACCGTACGGTCAACTTTTAGACCGGTTTGAGATTCCGTGCAGTGAAGACGTGTTCCCCCTGTGCTCCGCGGACCGCAACTTGGAAGAATTTCGTCCCGATGCCTTACCTTCTTCGCTTCCGCGACGGTTTCGACCTTCGCCGTACCTTCGTCTCGGCTTACTTCAAAGTGTGTTTTTTCTTATTTTTATTTGGCGTGGTGTACCCGCCAGGATTTTATTTTATTCAGTGCATTCGTTTTGTGTTCATCGTTTTGTGCTTCAGTGTGTGTTTACAACGATTTACAATCATTTCTTGTGCCCTCGATAATTTCGACATGAGTGGCTAAAAACCACGAAAGCTGCCCCGGTGAGTCCTTCCATACATTATTTTTATGAATCTATATACATTACTGATTTTTTTGATATAAAGATGTTTGTTTTTATGTACATTATTTTGTATTCTAAGTACATTTTGTTACGTAACGTACGTAAATACTCATAAACAGATTTGCATGAATAAACCTACATATTAGAATAAAAACTATTACGCTTTATTGTTGATTTATATGCATGCATTTATTAGAATGAATGCTCGGTGCAGTCCTTAAAAAAAAAAAAAAAAGTAAATAAATTATGCAACTGATCTGGAGACAATGTTAACACTTCGCGTTTCATACTAAAGTGAAAATGAGAATATAGAAGTTATAAATAAATGAGTTTAATATAAATGTATGCATGCATAACGGCTTATTATATGTGTATAAACAACAGATGTTGATATATATGTAATAAAACCCGTTGTGCTCTTTTTGGGATTGTGACCTATAAATAACGATTTTTCATAAAGCACGACCCCCTAAGACACGATTCGCATTTTTTGAATGTTTAACTGTAAATGCTGCGTATTTTTTGTTTTTCTTTACCGCAAATGCTAGGAAACGTACATATTTTTATATAATTAATTTTTTTTTTTTTTTTTAATTAATAAAATTAATTTTTAGAAAAAAATCTTTATTGTAGACGGTTTATGAGAAATGTCATGCTTTTGCTTAATTGTTTACATCAGTTATTGGGGCCTGAACGGCCGAGTGTCTGGCGCTCGGTGCCACAGGTTTCGTGTTCGAGTCCCGGCGGTGCGGTGCAATGGATATTTGTAGTGGTTCGGAAACCAATTTAAGCCGTAAGTCGCAGTCTCTTGTGACTGTAACAGCGTCACGGAGCAGAAGTCAGACTTCTACCTACGGTTGCGCCATGAGAACAGATGCTGCAACCATCCTCCCATGAGCGACACAACAACATCAGTTATTAATCGATTTTTAATGATTAAATAAGAACTTTTTTTTACTGATTACGCAAATCTGAACAACTGCAAATATATGGTAAGTAATTTATAATATAATATATTATTCCTAATTTAAATGAAATATATTTATATATATATATATATATATGTAAATATAATATTATTAAATATATATTTTATATGAATAACTTGTTTTTCTTATGAATATATATATGTAACATATATATAAATAATTAATATGTGTATACTGCTGTGTGGTAGAGAATTTTTTCTAAGTCCAAAAATGACGACATCGGTATAAGAGCCGTACAAGGTGTGGCATGTGAAAGGCCGCATGCACGCGATTTTTGGTTGACGCTTCGAGTGAGATAGTTCACCGCGGAGCGTAATCCCTTGAGTGGGGAACGACGTTTTAATACGAAGAGGTAGGACCTCGTGTTTTGTCTTCTTTGGGTGGTGGTCGACTGCTGAAAATGAATAGCAGTCGAAGTGAGAGAGCGAGCGAGACGAGACGCGCTTGTGTCGCGTGTGTTCTCGCGAGTCTGGATTGGCAACGAAGCTGTGGGCATTCTCGTGTGTGGCTACCTGCGGGTTTCGCTTCTGTTTCGTTGAAAGCGGGTGGATTTCGCGGAGGATAGGTTCTCTATCGTTCTGCGGGCCACTTCGCCCCCGGTCCGGGCGTTTCGCGGAAAGCGATGCGCTTCCCGTCACCTTCACTCTTTCCCCGGGTTTTCCGGGGGAAAAAATTTCCCAACCCGTCTTGGCTACTCTGCGATCGGCTCGGCCTCCGTGCCGTTGCCGTACAACGCAGAACCGTAATTAAAGGAATTGTTTGGTTTTCTGCGCGTATGTCCTACGCCCTTTAAAAATCTCGATGTCCACGAACTCTCCCCTCGGCGTCGACGCCGTTGGGGATGTCGTGAGTGCAGAACCGTCTAGAGAAAGCCCTGTCGAATCTCGATTCGAAGCGTTGTGTAACAGAGGGACCCACCGTCGTCGTGGTCGTCCCCCGCGATCCTGAATGGGTCGCGACACGCCTCTCGGATTCGAAAAGGTGCCTAGCACTTCTTCGAACGTTCGTAAGAACGAGGAAGTTACCTGGTTGATCCTGCCAGTAGTCATATGCTTGTCTCAAAGATTAAGCCATGCATGTCTAAGTCCATGCCGTGTTAAGGCGAAACCGCGAATGGCTCATTAAATCAGTTATGGTTCCTTGGATCGTACTATTCTACTTGGATAACTGTGGCAATTCTAGAGCTAATACATGCAGCAGAGCTCCGACCTTCGGGAACGAGCGCTTTTATTAGACCAAAACCAATCGGGCCTTTCCCAAGGTCCGTCTTCCGTGGTGACTCTGTATAACTTTGGGCTGATCGCACGGGCTCGTCCCGGCGACGTATCTTTCAAGTGTCTGCCTTATCAACTGTCGATGGTAGGTTATGCGCCTACCATGGTCGTAACGGGTGACGGGGAATCAGGGTTCGATTCCGGAGAGGGAGCCTGAGAAACGGCTACCACATCCAAGGAAGGCAGCAGGCGCGCAAATTACCCACTCCCGGAACGGGGAGGTAGTGACGAAAAATAACAATACGGGACTCTTTTGAGACCCCGTAATTGGAATGAGTACACTTTAAATCCTTTAACGAGGATCCATTGGAGGGCAAGTCTGGTGCCAGCAGCCGCGGTAATTCCAGCTCCAATAGCGTATATTAAAGTTGTTGCGGTTAAAAAGCTCGTAGTTGGATCTCAGCTCGAGCCGGGCGGTCCGCCTACCGGTGGTCACTGTCTGTGCTCGGCGTTATCGCCGGTTTCCCCTGATGATCTTCACCGGTTGTCTCGGGTGACCGGCAAGTTTACTTTGAAAAAATTAGAGTGCTCAAAGCAGGCGCGACGCCTGAATAATGGTGCATGGAATAATGGAATAGGACCTCGGTTCTATTTTGTTGGTTTTCGGAACACGAGGTAATGATTAAGAGGGACAGACGGGGGCATTCGTATTGCGACGCTAGAGGTGAAATTCTTGGACCGTCGCAAGACGAACTACTGCGAAAGCATTTGCCAAGAATGTTTCCATTAATCAAGAACGAAAGTTAGAGGTTCGAAGGCGATCAGATACCGCCCTAGTTCTAACCATAAACGATGCCAGCCAGCGATCCGGCTGTGTTCCTCAAATGACACGCCGGGCAGCTTCCGGGAAACCAAAGCTTGTGGGTTCCGGGGGAAGTATGGTTGCAAAGCTGAAACTTAAAGGAATTGACGGAAGGGCACCACCAGAAATGGAGCCTGCGGCTTAATTTGACTCAACACGGGAAAACTTACCCGGCCCGGACACAGGAAGGATTGACAGATTAAGAGCTCTTTCTTGATTCTGTGGGTGGTGGTGCATGGCCGTTCTTAGTTGGTGGGGCGACTTGTCTGGTTAATTTAATTCCGATAACGAACGAGACTCTAGCCTACTAAATAGACGTCCCGATCCTCTTGCGTCGGACGTTCTTCTTAGAGGGACAGGCGGCGTTTAGCCGCACGAGACAGAGCAATAACAGGTCTGGGATGCCCTTAGATGTCCGGGGCCGCACGCGCGCTACATTGAAGGAATCAGCGTGTTCTCTCCCTGTCCGACAGGACTGGGTAACCCGTTGAACCTCCTTCGTGCTTGGGATAGGGGCTTGTAATTGTTCCCCTTGAACGAGGAATTCCCAGTAAGCGCGAGTCATAAGCTCGTGTTGATTACGTCCCTGCCCTTTGTCCACACCGCCCGTCGCTACTACCGATTGAATGATTTAGTGAGGTCTTCGGACTGGCTCTCGGATTGGCCTTCGTGGTCGAGCCGAAGTGCCGGAAAGATGACCAAACTTGATCATTTAGAGGAAGTAAAAGTCGTAACAAGGTTTTCGTAGGTGAACCTGCGAAAGGATCATTATCGTTTTTTTATTTTTTGTAAATAAAAATGATAAAAAAAATCACGGGTTCGCTTTTTTTTTTTTTATAAAAGTGTTCCCAACCCTATTAGTGTTGGCCTTCTGCCCTGACGGCTTAGGCGAAACACTCATTTTCGAATTAATAAAGACGCCAACTTATGGGTGTGCCTAAAATAAAGGTCCCGGCCCTTGACTTGGGCAAGAGGGAGGTTCTCGTCTTTAAAAAGGCGAGGGCTAGGCTTGAAGAGATGTACCCAAAGGTACACCGCCCCGTGGCGTTCCTTCTCTCTTAGGAGAGAAGTGTCATGAACTCATTCTCGAACGCACTACGGCCTTCCTGAAAAGGTTGGTCATACATAAAATAAAAACAACTCTGAGCAGTGGATCACTCGGCTCACGGGTCGATGAAGAACGCAGCCAGCTGCGAGATTTGGTGTGAATTGCAGGACACATTGAGCACTGATTTTTCGAACGCACATTGCGGCCTCGGGTCTCTCCCGGGTCGCCTGTCTGAGGGTCGGATAAGACTTGCATAGGAAATGGGTTTTTTCCCACTTTCCAATTGACCGCACCGGAGACTCTAGTAGTTTCCGCCGGTTCAAGGGCAATCAGGATCCTCCCCGGTCGAAGGAGCTTACCGCCGCGTCAGCTCTTAATCATTACCTCGTGTTCGAAAAACCAACAAATAGATCTCATTCCGGTATTCCATCACCGACGTCGCGCCTCTATTTTTCAGAAATGTGCCGGTCTGTGTGGCACCAGTCATCAGGGGAGGCACCGGCGACCAACCGCCGAGCACCGTTGGCCACAGGCAGACACTTCGGCGAATCCCAGCCTTTTATATGCATGTGAGCTGGAGTACCACGACTGCTGGCACCAGACTTTGCCCTCAATGGTCTCGCCAAAGTGCTCATTCAGTACGGGGGTCTCAAGAGTCCCGCTGTTGTTATTTTCGTGCCCTTTCCCCCGTTTCATGAAGGCTGCGCCGTAGCCGTTTGCTCCAGCTCCTACTCGGAGATCGACATTTTTGCCGTTACGACCATGAAGGCATATTTTCATCGACTTGTTTTTACTTGAAAGATGATCGCCGGGACGAGCAGCAAAGATTCGCCTGAGTCTGCAGGCGGGAAAAGGCTCTGGGTCCCTCTGTTGCACAACGGCTTATCCAGAATAATAGTACAGTCAAGGAACCAGGGCTTTCTCGGTTTCGCCTTAACACGGTTTCACGGCATCCCCAACGGCGTCGACGCTACGAGGGAGGTTCAGAATTGAACTTTCTCGTTCTTAAGGGCGTTAGGACATACGCGCAGAAAACCGAGAGGTAATTCCTTTAATTCAGGATCGCGGGGGACGGCAACGGCGACGGTGGGTCCCTCTGTTTACACAACAGCTACCGATCGAGATTCGACGGGCTTTCTCAAGACGGGTTGGGAAATTTTTCCACTTTGGCGTCGACGCCGAGGGAAAAGGTTCGTGGACAGGTGACGGGAAGCGCAAGAAAACCAAAGCAATTGCACAAAATTACGGTTCCTGCGTTGTACGGCAACACGGAGGCCGAAAGGTCGCAGAAGTAACCAAGACGGGTTGGCCCACCTGGAATCCGGGGTAGAGAACAGGAAGCGCATCCGCGAAACGCGGACCAGTGGCCCCCGGGCTTTCCTCCACGAAATCCACCCGCTTTCAACCGGGGTAGCCACCATGAGGTACCACGAATGCCCGCTTCGTTGCAATGCGTCAGACTCGCGAGGGCGACACAGGCGCGTCTCGTCTCGCTCTCATCTCTCACTTCGACTGCTTTATTCATTTTCAGCAGTCGACCACCAAAAGAAGAAGACAAAACACGAGGTCCTCTTCGTATTAAAAACGTCGTTCCCCACTCAGGATTACGCTCCGCGGTGAACTATCTCACTCGAAGCGTCAACCAAAAATCGCGGGCTTTCACATGCCACACACCACGGCTCTTATACCGATGTCGTCATTTTGGACTTAGAAAAATTCTCTACCACACAGCAGTATACACATATTAATTATTTATATCTATTGTTACAAATATATATTCATAAAAGAAAAACAAGTTATTCATATAAAATATATATTTAATAATATTATATTTACATATATATATAATATAAATATAGTTCATTTAAATTAGGAATAATATATTATATTATAAATTACCATTTAATTGCAGTTGTTCAGATTTGCGTAATCGGTAAAAAGAAGTTCTTTAATCATTAAAAAATCGATTTAACTGATGTTGTTGTGTCTTCCATGGGAGGATGGTTGCGGCATCTCATCATGTAGAGTCTGACTTCGCTCTCCGTGACGCTGTTAAAGATGATCACTGCGACTTACGGCTAGAATTGGTTTCCAGCCTACAAATATCCATTGCACGCACCGCCGGGACTCCGAATTGCAAAGCGCCTACCAACGCTGGCACCAGCGCCAGACACTCGGCCGTTGACCCTAATAACTGATGTAAACAATTCTAAAGCAAAAGCATGACATTTCTCATAAACCGTCTACATAAAAGATTTTTTTCTAAAAATTAATTTTATTAATTAAAAAAAAAAAAATTAATATATACAATGTACGTTTCTAGCATTTGCGGTGAAAAAGCAAAAAATACGCAGCATTGGCATTAAACATTCAAAAAATGCAGAATCTGTGTAGGGGGTCGTGCTTTATGAAAAATCGTTATTTGGAGTCACAATCCCAAAAAGCACAGCAGGTTTTTATTACATCAGCATCGTGTTTATACACATATAATAAGCCGTTATGCATACATTTATATTAAACTCACTTATTTATAACTTCTATATTCTCATTTTCATTTTTAGTATGAAACGCGAAGTGTTAACATTGTCTCCAGATCAGTTGCAGTGACACTTTTAAGGGTTCACCATTCATTCTAATAAATGCATGCATACCGGCAACAATAAAATATATTTTATTCTAATATGTACAATCTGTTTATATTATTTACGTACGTTACATGTTACAAATGACACTTAGAATACAATGTGTATACTAAGCATCTTATATCAAAATCGGTAATGTATATAGATTCATAAAAAATAATGGCAATGGGCACTCACCCAGTGCAGCTTTCGCGAGTTTCGCCGCTCATCGAAATCATCGCACAAGCTGATTGCCAAATCGTTGGCATGCTACTGGCGCTGCGATGAAACTGCGCGCTGCACTGAGCGTCTGGCAGTACACCGCACGCCAAAGCACGAGCAGCTTTGAAGTAGCTGGACAAAGCAAATTAACGAAGATGCATCGTGAAGCTCGAGAAAGGCGGAAACTTCTCCAATGCTGATCCTGCGCAGAGCTCGTCTGGAGATCATCAGACTCAGTCTATGGTGACCGTACAGTCGATAAGTTTCGACTTTCTGTATCAAATCGCTGATCTGAAACGTAATAAGAAGATGCGTAAACAACGTTGAGTCTCGCGATTAAATCCGCAGCGAACGTGGCTCAGAAAGCTAGTATTTCTCAGTAAGCGCTGTCTCACGAACACAGGCCCATGACGAGAAAATGTGATATCTGATACTGAATCGAAAAGGTATCAATAATGATGATATAATTGAAATATAGAAAAATGAATATTTTCGTCTTTCCCGGCTGTATCGCCGGCAAAGTTTCGCCGTAAATGCTTTTTGTTTACATTTCTTAAAATTAACATAACAGAATAACAGCACATCAAATACATATCATGAGAGTGCACATGAATTCATGTCCAAGCTGAGACTCACCCTGACACAGGTGACTGGTGAAGCACGGCTCCATGGTGTTGAACATGTTGCAGTACGGGCACTCAGGCATTTCCACACGTCTTTCCGACAGTCAGAGCAGGTGTTACAGACACGTACCATCCATCGTAATATTATTATTAGCATTCTTGAACCTAAATCCAGATAGGAAGCAAACTAAAGAAGATATAAGGTATATGAAAATTAAATAATAAAAAGAAATATAAAAAAATAATTAAGAAAGATATAATTATATAATGTATTAAGATTATTATATAATTCAAATATATAAAAAAATGAACATTTCCCGACTAAAATTGAAAATTTATGAAGATATAACTTAATTTAATTCAACTTTCATTCATTTAATTTAATAATGTCGCTTAACTTTTAATTCATTAAAAAACTTTTAAACAACATTTTTTTACTTTAATAAATAAATAAATACCTTTAACTTCAATAAATATATGTAATAATTTAATACAAGTAAGTATTCTCATACAAACATTATATATCTTCTATTTCTATTAAAACTGTATTAACATGAGAAATGTTATTATCATTTATATATTAAGATTATTAAAATGTCACTCTAAGTTATAAAATGAATGATAACTTGAAGATATTGTACTTCATTACATAGTTGTGCATTTCATATATTAAAACTTCTAGGCCATTTGAATTAGCATTGTTTTATTTCGATATAAGTAAGAATAGTTATAAAGTAACGGTTTCTGCTATTTACCGATCACGTCAATAAACAGAGAAATACAAATTAATAAATAAATCTTTAAAGTATAAACAATTAATATAATCTATACAATAATAATTTATATTTATACAAAAAGAACGAAAATACATATATTTGTTCAATTACAATACAATAATTATGTGAAATGTTCGACGACACCGAGAATGAGCTGGGAATAAATAGGTTAGTAAATAAGTAAAATTTAAAAATGTGGTTACCCAAAGTAGTTCTGCGTCATTCTGATGGCCGAACGCTGAAGGCGCAAAACTATCACAAACTTGTGCTGTTCAAATGCATAACTCTGGGGAGGGCTGAGACAATTACAGTTACAGGTGACGGTAATTTATGTATCCCAAAGAAAAGGACCATAATTTAAATAGTATTATCCAAACAAGGGGATTTTCCATTGGAAATACAGCGCAGAATAAACTCAATGAATGAACATATGTATGGAAAATGTGAAGAGATGTAGAATCTCAATTCATTCGTTCCCGAATCTTGCAATTTTAATTTTGTGTGCGTCAAGAAAAGATCATTTTAGTAAAAGAAATTAATAAATATAACGTGAAGTTCCGGCGAATGCAGCCTTTCTAATAGGGTTTAAACCAAATCATCGCGTTTCAAACCGCTTGACAAGTGAATTTGCCATCTTCAATTTCTCGGTTTATGGCTTTTGGTAAAAAGCTGCCTGGGATTTTATAATCTTTTTATTTGTTCTTATAGTAATTAAAATATAATATACATAAATAATACATTTAAATAATATTAATAATCATAATAATAAATAAATAAATAAATAATGAAAAATAAATAGTTCTCGTTAACAATTAAAATTAATTTATAAAAAAGAAAGTTGATATTATTAAAAATAAATTCGTATGGTAAATATTAATAAGTTCATAAATAAATTAAATAAAGAATACGTTCGTATGGGGAATAGCTAAATATTTAAAATTAAAAACCATATCCATTTGACATTGTCTGAAAAGTGACGCCATCTACAATTCATTATCAAACTTTTTTTTTTTTTTTTTGTATGTATTAGTGTTTTTTTTTTTTGAAACTACCGAACAGTTTTGTGGACAAATTGCAGAATGAAACCAATAGCAAAATCGTTACACTATATTACAAAACTATAAAGAAACCCAGGAAGAAATAGAAAATAAACACTCACCTTACAAGCTAATCTCATGCTAAAAATGCTCCAATACAGTGGCATTAAATATGTAATAATACAAATTATTCAATGGTATCCTTATGCTCAAACATACATGATTTGATCTTTGGACATCTACCCCTTCTGTCCCAAAAAAATTAATGCTCAAGCTACGGCACAGTTAACTGGCAGACGAATGCTTTACAGATCAACAAATATTATGCGTAAAGAATATTGATTTAGCTTTAAAATATTGAAGAGACGAGAGATGAAACCTGCTCAGCCTATGTGTGTGTTAAAGCAGTCCCCACAACTGTTCAGCCACAATATTCACTAATTTTATGCGGTCACAACGTTAAAGCACAATGAACATGAAAATATGTCGATATGTCTGATGTTTAACCCCACGCCTACGAGTTGAAATGCGGCTTTTATATATTGTTTAATGCTAATTGAACTAATAAATGTGAACAATTTGAACTAATTGTTTAATATCTTTTTAAAGTTGTTGGCTCGACTGAATATATAATGACTGTGGCAAACTTTGCTAGTAATGGGCAAAAAAGCTGAATGTTAGTTAAGATGTTGAAATGTGTCAGTATTTGCATGTTAAGCCCATACATGTTCATATTGTGTAGTGCTGGCACCAGTGGCAGTGCATGGATATTTGGATCCACTGGCTCCTTCAGGTATCCCATGTGTGTATTCATTCATTGACGAAGACCAGGAAGATACAGTAACCTTTGCGTTATCCAATGTGATGTGCATCCATTTGAAATATCTCCCATTTGACATTGCAATCACTGCTCAGCGTAGACTCGATAAGCAGAGCTTGTGTAAGCCTGCTTTTCAAGTGTTCCAGAAGTTCTAGCATGGTGAAAATCATGGGTATCATTGTTGCACACGCTATTTATGGTGTGCAGAGACCTAGTAAAACCAGTAAGTACTATTGAATGAGGCCTGCTGTGAATATTGAATCGGGCCTGGTTCCATATATATATATATATATTAGTGAGTGAAGTGAAAAGAGGACAAATGGGTATGTAATTTTATGTATTTTCGGTGTTCTGTGAGGGTCATAAAGGTCTTTCTATTTCTTTTAAAGCTTCATAGCATTTTAGGATGTACATTTTAGTACTAGGCACCTGTACAACATAACCAACTGATAAATAACACTTCATAATCATTGTATTTGAAATGAAGACATTTCCATTAATCAAAAGTCACAAAATATGAGCGACACTAAACAAAAAAAACTGACTTCTTGGCTATAGTAAAAAATTTTTAAGTTATTTTTATTATAGGCACTTGAAACCTATATAAACAACTGTTCTGCTAACCTTCATAATGTTATTATGAAACGGAAATGAGAACTTGTTTTCCATTGTAATGTCAAAGTCGCAAAAATGCGTACTACTCGGCCGCAGCATTGTATATTAAAAAGAAAAACAGAGGTAGAGATATTATTTATTATAGGTGAGCTTCGGTGACGTGGAAACTACTGAAAATATATGATATTC